>JANAVB010010294.1:0-23035 GCA_029216955.1 Iris pallida | reverse complement strand
AGAATGTCTGTCATTCTGTTGCGATGATCTTGGATATGATTTTGTTGGTGAAAGTGCAAAGACTACTGGGTTGAAAATTGTGAAAGGATTTGGGGTTGTCTTTTTTCGGAATGAGATGAGATTGGCACTGGAGATCGCTTTGGGGTACGGTGCTCCTTCTAGGAAGGCAATAGCCGCTTCGTTATATTCCGCTTGATAATATCCCAGCAGGTAGTGAAGAAGGTGCCAGTAAAACCATCTGGGCTGGGGGTGCTGCTCGTTTAAGGCCCACACCGCGTCTTTCACTTCCTGTTCGGACAGGGGCGCTCCAACAAAGCATTGTCGGCTTTGTTAATGATAGTGGGAATTTGGTCCAGGAATGCTATATCTTTGTGGACCGTCTCCTTGGAGAATAATTTGGCATAGTAATCGGCAGCCGCCTCTTGGATCTCCTTATGGTCTGTTCTGATGGTGCCGTGCTCGTCGTTATATGATGTATCGATAATTTGTGTCTTTTGCCGTTGACGAAGGCGTGGAAGTATTTGGAGTTTTTGTCCCCGTCGCTGTCCCATTTCAGTCTGGCTTTCTGCTTCCAGAATTCGGTCTCTACTTTAAGCCTGAATTTGAGCATCGCCTTGGTTAGGTTCAAGGCTCTCCTGGCCGCCAGAGATCGGTCGGATAGGAATAAAGCTTCTGCTCGGGTGACGTCGTCCTCTGCTACACGAATAGCTTGGAAGATGTCTCCAAAAGCTTGTTTGCTCTATTTGGAAAGAGCTTTCCTGTGGCTTTGAGCTTGTTGCTGACCCGAGTGAGAGGATTGGGGGTCCTGACTGTTCCACGCTTCTGCAACGATGCTCAAGAACTACGGGTGATCAGTCCAAAAGTCGAGGAATTGGAAGTTCTTTTTGGATGGCTGGGTACTGTTTTTGATTTCTACCAGGATAGGGCATGGTCGGATTATGTGGAGTTTAGATGGGACAGGGTAGAGCTGATCCTCATACCGTGCCAGCGCGCGTTGGTGAGGGCTCTGTCCAGACGGAAATATGACGGCGGTCGCCGTCCTGTATGTTGCACCAGGTGAATTCGCTGCCTTTGAACTGGAGAGGAGTGAGGTGAGCATTGAATATGAAGTCGTTGAAGTCTTGTATGGCTGATAGGGTGGCGACCTCCGATCTTCTTTTCTCTGCAAGTGATGGCGTTGAAGTACCCTATGCAAAGCCAGGGGTGTTGGTGTTGTGGAGATAGGTGTCGAGAAGGTCGTTCCAGAGGTATTTACGTTCTGCGATGACACAGCTTTCGTGGACCGCCGAAAGGATGGCCCGCTCTGGAAGCGTGGGATGAGTGACCCAACAAGAGAGCTTGTTGGTGTCCTGAATGATATCGAGTTTAGTATCCTTTGATCCGAGAATCCAAATGTCGTGCCTGCCCGTAATCGCCGTGGGGAGGCCCAGGGCCAATTGGGTAGATTTGAGGCGTTTGGAGGGGATTTTGTGTTCAATGATGATGAAGATGTCGATCTTATGAATTTTTCGAAGGCTGAAAATTCTCCTTAATGTCGGTTTGTTAGCCAGACCTCGAACATTCCAAGATAGGATATTAAGCATTGATAAGATCGTGTGGGTGTTTCTTGTTCCGCCTTACGGCAGATCTGGTTTGGATTGTGACAGTTTTGATGTGCCTGATTCGCTCTGTTGGGAGTTCGACGGTGACGCATTCGAAGTTGTGGGATTGTGGCTCTCGAGCGGACCTGAGGAGGGGCCTATCAGATCTCCAGCAGAGTCGACTGCCGGATCCTCCGTGGGTATGGCTAGGGAGTCGTGCGAACTCTCAATCAACAATTGCTGTAGGGGGAATCCTGCAGCTAGGACTTGCAGACCTCTTCTCGCTTGGTCGGGTCCGAGGATGGCTAGGGCGACTTCGACTTTGTTCGCGCTAGGGAGTTGGTGAGCTTCTAAGTTGTAGGAAGGGGCTTGGGGGGCATTCCCCTGACCAATGGAGGGATACTGGTGATCGGTGCTGCCTGAGTCGCTAGCTTCCTCCACACGCGAGGAGGTGGAGGTGATGGGCAGTTGCTCCGGGATGCTGGAGTCTTCCGGACTGTCGGACTCCGGATCCTCCGAGTCAAGAATGGCAAATTGGTTAGAGATCGCTGTGTTGGAGAATGAAAGGAATCAGGGCCCTGCTCGGTGGGTCGCTGGAGGCTGGCTCTCCGCTGCTGGAGTCAAAACGAATGTGGAAATTCGGAAGAGGAAGATCTATATATATATATGCTAATAAGAAAGGAAAATAGTTTGAAACAAAAGAGCAGCAAGCCCCAGCCCAAGCAAGCCCGGCCCAACCATCCCACAAACCTAGCCGAGCGCACCCGACCTTCCCCGACTCTGTTTCACGACAGAATACTATATATCGAGAGTAAGAGAAGGCAAAACAAAACCCTAGCCGTGCCACCGAACCCAGCCACCATGGGCGACCCTCCCCAGCCCTGGGCGCCACCGTGCGTGGCCATAGGCTGGCCACGGCAGCGTCAAAACGCATACAGGCACGGACAGCACAGGCGCGGACATCAGCCAATGAGGCCACATCGCGAGGAGTTTTTGCAATGTGTGATTGATCGTTTGTCGATCTACGACTTCGGGTATGAACACAACCTATACATATCCTATTCCCTTCATATAGTTTTTACGAAATCATGTTAAATCGATCAAAAGATTCACCCAAAAATCCTGAAAAAATTGTTCAGAACAGAACAATTTAGGAGTTCAAACCACTTTTTGGAAAGCAAATTTTGGACTGGGTTGTTAGAGTTTTCAAAATATAATTGAACAAATTCTTAAACAACCTATAGGGCTTCATAACCCTTTTCGTAGATTTGGATTTCATCGATTGTGCGTCGAGAAATCAAATTTCCAAAACCAAGAAAAATCTGTTTTCAAAATTATAAAATTCTTCCGGTACGACGTGCGTCCCGCCAATCCGGGCGACGTGATC
The DNA here is from genome assembly GCA_029216955.1 of Iris pallida. NCBI lineage: Eukaryota > Viridiplantae > Streptophyta > Magnoliopsida > Asparagales > Iridaceae > Iris > Iris pallida. The sequence continues at coordinate 20,068 of JANAVB010010294.1, read as the reverse complement.
GCGAACCGAAAGCCTCAAAAGGTGCGTAATGGCTTCGCGGATGTGTGGACTATGATAGAATTTAAATTGGTTGCGTGTGCGCGACAAATTTGATGAGTATCTGTCAAAATTCACCGTATCGACCTTTATGCAAATTTCTCAATTACTTTGTGCACGTTCGTCAAATCGAGACGAAATTTGCGCCAACAGGACCATATCATTTTTTGGTCCTGTATGCCAAGTTTGGTCCAATTTTGAGACAGTTGACCGGATCGCCGTTTTGCGGGCCCCACGATCCGATTCAATGGACAATTTTGTGCACGGCCCGCCGAAATCCAACTTTGGACATACGGATGGGTTCGTATCAGAAAATCGGACCTGTAGACATATAGTTTGACGAATTTAGATACCATAGACTTTGGCATATTTTTCGGTGCAAAGCGGGTCCAACGACGGACATCGTTTTAACCCAAAATTACCGTTTTGTCCCTGTGTCCAGAATTGGACTTAAGGACAGGCAATCCTAGCTAATTTGACTATTCTAAAAACTTTAGTAATGTCTATTTTAGCATCCGGAGACTTTTCGTATGTGTTGACTTTAGTGACTCATCTGAGTGGTTGAATTATCGGTTTCACAAGCAAAGGACCTCAGGCAAGTGCACTTTCTGATTGCTTTTCGATCCATAGAAGTTTTTATGTTTCATATTTATATATATCTTACTGCTTGTTGAAACGCTCGTCACACGAAAATTAGTATCATGGGACTCTACTTACTATATTTCGTGATTATCATATTTTTGTGTTTCGTGACCTGTTCGTGTCCATGAGTACTAGTCGAGAGGGAAAATATCTTAGTAGACGTGTGAACTACCCCTTACCTCTCCTAAAATGTCTGATCTTGACTGATAGCAGCTGCATACGACACGTGCAGGGTGCCGTATTTACCCCTTATTAGCCGTTTATATGTCGAACAAGATATTTTAAAACACATAGATTGTTGTCTTTTATTTGTTTGCTAGTTTTTCTTCACCGCTTGCCATGGCATCAATTACTTTCTAGTTTTCATCTCACATATGTTATTTTCATGTCTTGTGAATTCTATTGTATTTTTGCATTGCCGTCGGTTTGTGTACTTGTTCCATTCCTGACTGGAAACCAACATTTTTCAGGTTAGTTGTGACTTCTCTTAACATTGAGAGATACGGTGTACTTGCAGGCAGAAACCTAGACTTTAGATAGATTGTAACCATTTCAAATATGTGTAAGAATTTTGTATTTTCTTTCAAATATAAATCTTGTAACTGTTCTAATAAAATTTAGAAATGTGAATGAGCAATGAAGTTATTCTTTATGTGATTTTGAGCATCTTGGCCGTGACAGCGTTCTACCGTCGACTCTGCGGCGTAGGCTGGCTTGGACACGTCTCGTATCCGAAAAAGTGGGTGCGGGTCGTGACAAGTTTTTGTGGTGGCCCATACAGGTCAGTTTTCGTAAAAGATTGCGAACTCGTGGTAGTACCTATGTCAGTCATACTACTGCGAGCCTGCGACTTGGAAATGCTCATTCACAAATTAGGATTGAAATAATTTAGGAGGATAACTAGGATAAGAGTCCCTTATTGTAAGCCCCCTGAATTTCAGGGCTATTTTAAAATTTTCTAAATAAATTATTTTCGATAAGTGTTTTATTATTTAATTATTTTTGATCATTAATGTACATTTCCATGACTTTGACTTCTGAGCGTCAGGGATGCCAATCTCTGTAAACTCTCTTCATGGGTTTTGAAGTAGACAAGATTACCTTCGTGTTGATATATCATATCCCACTTGAACTCGTTCCCTTGTGATCTTTTTGTATCGCGCAACTTCGGGTCAACTTAGACCAATTAATCGTTGAATAATTATTCATACTTTTATCTTTGACCATCGTTTGCACGTTACCGTGACTTTTAATTTAGGAGCATCAGACCAGTCGTTTTCTCAGAACCAACTTCTCATAAATGATCTACTCGAGACGCTCTTCACCCATGACCTTCGTGTCCCACTCAGACACTCCATTTTGTGCTTCATTTTCTTCACACAATTTTTGGGTCAATTTAGGCCAATTAATTTTCTACCGTAAAGCCTGATTTAATTTCCAATTTAATTTCGGGACCCGACATCGATCCAACCTAGTCGACCCAAAGTATGGACGTGGCCCACATGAAGCCTACTACCCACATGATACTTGTGTCCCATTTATTAAAGTCCCTGCATATTATTTATTTACCCGTGATTATAAATACCCATTTTTAATTCAATTATTTCACCTGGTTCGATTTTGACCCGACCTGGCTCGACCGAACCCGAACCCAAGCTCCACGTTGTTCTCCCATGACTGTCCAAATACCCCACATAATTTTCCTATTTTGAAAATATCTCTTTTCCTCTCTCTTTCTCTTAAATATCTTATATATATATATATATATATATATTATAATATATATATATTATATATATATATATATATATATATACACTCTCTCTTCCTCACTTTTACACCTACACAACACTCCCCACTACCAGCTAAACCCCCCTTGTGTGGCCGACTTCACACCCCCCCTCACTCTCTCTCTAAATATCTTAATTCATAACTCTCTCTCACTCTCTCTTTTACAACACAACACACACACAAAATACATAACTATCTCTCCCTCTCAATACAGCACACTCTCCCTTATCCCACCATGGCCGACACCAGCACCTCCCATTTCCAGCCTCCTTTCTTCATCACCACCATCACAACTTCACCACCACTCTACCACCTTCATCATCATCCACCTCTCCTCCTTCCTCCTCCTCATTAACATCATCACCACCACCATCACAACACCATCAACATCACCACCACCCCCTCTATGGCCCTCCGTCGGCAACCACCACCACAGCCTCCTCCTCCTTCTTCTCCACCATCATCCACATCTCCATCATCTTCATCATCAAGCAACCATCATCACCACCATTATCAACACCACCACCCTCATCGATACCACCATGCACGCCACCACCTCCACGTTCACTGTGCCTGACCGCCGCCCTCGCCGTCGGCCTCCGCCACCAGCGGCGACTGCCGACGCAGCACGTGCGCCAGGCCAGTGCGGCCCCTCCCCCGTGGCCATGCAGCACAGCAGCAGCCAGCATGCTGTAGCAGCGCGCGCACGTGCACCGCCGCGGGCCGCGGTCGTGCGCAGCCGCGCCGCCGCACGGCCGCCGTGGTCGTCCCCCTAGCGCGCGCAACCCCGGTGACCTCCCTCATGGCCACCACGCTCTTTCCCGACGTGCCGAATAGCCTATTCGTGCGTTTACGTCAAAATCCCGCCGTGACGCACGATTTCAACTTCAGAATTTACGTCTCGGGACAGCAACTTCGTACGGATTTTTTGGTCAATCCGACCGTTGGATCGGCGAACTCCTTGCTCCATCGTAATCTCGGTATATAGCACTTCGCTCCCCTCAATGTTTGTCCGTTAATTTTGACGTTTGATACCTCAAACTGGCCACCAAGTTGACATTTTAAATTAAACTATTTTTGGACAATTTTGTGGAGCCGACTTCGTCAGCTCGTAACTCTGCCGTCGCAGCTCCGGTTGGTATGCTACCAGTTCCTGTGCGCATCTGGTATAACCCTCTTCCTGTCTCCTTTAGGTTTCGTTTCATTTTAAGCACGTTCGGTTGGTCGAATTCGACGCCAAAGTTGGCCGTCCGAATTCTTTAATTTGTACTTATTAATTCCATTTTTGAACCCGGGACTCCGGATTCAATTTCTGACACCACCAGTAGACTCGTGGCGTCGTTCTGGCATGTTTTATATAAAGTTTGCTTTATTTGGAGAACGTGGGCCCTGGCACGCATTTCGGTGCAAAGCGGGTCTCACTTTTCGGGTCAACGGATCACTTTGAGATCGGCTCATCGAAATCCACTTCCTGATATGCCGTTGGATTCGTATCGTCATTATGGACTCGTTAACATATAATTTGCTGAGTTTTGAAGACATTTGCTCTGGCACGTATTTCGGTACAACCGGATACCAAGTGTCGCGTCAACGTATCATTTTGAGATCGGCACATCGGAATTCTATTTCGGACATACCGTTGGGTTCGTATCATCATTCTGGATTCGTGGACATATAATTTTCTAGGTTTTGTAGACTTCTATTCCGACACATTTTTCGGTGCAAAGTGTGTCCAACGGCGAATATCATTTTGACCCGAAATTACCGTTTTGCCCCTATGTCTAAATTGGACTTATGGGTAGGCTATCCTAGCTAATTTGACCATTCTGGACACGTTGGTGATATTTATTTTATCATCCGACAACATCTGTAGATTTTGTTTATGAGTCATTCCTTAATTTTAATTATTTATTTTTCAAAAATTGTTACTTTCCGGTTTTGATATATATATATTTTAATTGCTGTAAAAATCTTGGAAAAATTTATTTAAATACTATATTAATTTTGCTAATTTATTATAATTTTTTCAGCATTTAATAAGTACTTTTGGTGTTTTATAAAAATTGGAAAACAAAACTCATTTTCAGGATACATGTTTTTGCTGATTTTTAATAAATATTTATGAGGTTTTATAAATTCCAGAAAAATTAGTAAAATTTCTATAATTAACAGGATCATTTTGGTACTTTATTTTATATATATATAAGCTTTTTGTCTATCTCAAATTATGGGAACATAGTGTACAGTTGATTTAATTATTGAATAATTACGACTTGCAACTTTTTGTTTGTTTTGTGTTTTAGTCGTATTGGACCTCACCCCGCACTAGTGTAAAGACCCTAGAAAATTAGTTTGGATATAATGGCTCTCTACATTGGACTTTTATTCTAGGTCTCCACTTAGTTAGTGTCCAGTTAGAAGTCGTGTCTCACCACTAGTGTATTATTGAACATAGCTTGGAACTGAGTTTGTACATCATTATTGACAGGATACCGGACATCTATATTTTCGTACTAGTATTCTTGCTTTGCTCGAGGCAAGTACATCTACAAACTCATTTACTGTCTTTTAATGCTAGAACATATATAAACCCTGTTAAAATACTGATCGTTGAGGTAGCGAGTTAAATCTTCACATGTTGTATTACTTTCAGTACTTGCCATGCTTAGGACAGTTATCATATCTTTACATAATTCTTACTGGTTCTCAGTACATGTTTCACTATGCTTTATACTACTCGGAGTATTCACATGTTTTATACGGCTCCCAGTACCTTCCATGCTTATACTACTCCCAGTATCTCTCACATGTTTTTACTGTTCTCGTATCTCTCACATGATAGAATACGGGTTATGGAGAAACTGATAGTTGAGTACGTAATCGTGCCCCCTTCTTCCGTACGTACCCGAGCAAGGTTGATATTTTATATGTATACTTTATCGTAGACGCACCAGCTGTATCTGTACGTATGTACATCTATCGCTTGATTACTTGTACGAAAGTATTTTTATTTACATGTGCCTCCTGCACATTGTACACCTATTGACGATCACGTACCTTCTATAGTTTTAAACATTAAATATACATCTGTCTCTATGACATATGTATCCTTGCCATGATAGATTATGAGATGTACCATGATTCCAGATATGCCATGTTCCTTATGTTACTATGATACTGTAATCCCAATTGTACCATGAGGCCATATTTTTCAGTATTTCATGTTTTATAGACTTATCACACCATGTTTCTTGTTGTACATCTCTTTCATTATATATTCAGTACTTTAGTTGTAGAGGTTGTACTTGCTCCCGTCCTAACAGGATAACGTTGTAGGTATACTTTTCGAGGAGAAAATGCTACGTGTTACATATTATGGCACTGATTTTGCGGACCTGACCTTAGCTCCAGAAGAGGCCCCAGCGGAAAACCTTGCTTAGATATTTTTATGTGTTTTGAGACTTAGACTTTGGTCTGTACTTATATTTGGATACTGGACTTTGTCTCCAGTTAGATATTTTGGAAGTGTATTATTAAGTCTGTACTTATTTGCCTTCGCTTATAGATGCTGTGTTGTGATGAACCTTAAATGTGATTTTAGAACTGTTAGAAGCTTAGATCCTTTATTGTCTATTCTTAGAACAGCTTACGACGCTTTAACCAAGCGTAGGCTGGACATGGCTCGGCCCGGCCCAATAATTTGGGTAACGGGTCGTGACACTTATTAATTTGACTAATTGGGTAGTTAAGATTGTCCGATAGGCCATACAATTTAGATAAGGAATTATTAAATTTAGATAGCTTTCTAGATCTCTATAGATACACTATTACTTTTGATATGACGATATGATCCAATGTGGATATACTATTCACTTGGTTAGTTAGGCTTTCCTAGAATTAAGGCTCTAATCTTGATAAACCGTTCAATTTCTTTTGCCCTATAGATATATCCTTATATCATGAGTTAGAATTGCCTATTTAAAATCCTATTTTGTCGTAAGGAATTAGTTTATAATTTCTGATTTTGTTATTCATATGCGAATCTCAAGGTAGATTGATTCAAAGTTTTTTCCTAAACTATTTGAAATATATATCAAATAAAGATTAGGATGTTCTTACTTCCCTTGTCTTCAGTTATTTCATCTATGATCAATCTTTTACTTTAAGGATGGAGACTTATAGGCAGATGTTTACGCTTTCTATCATAGTCAACTAGTTTGAATCTCTAGCAGCTCCTTGAATTTTTTAGGAATATAGTTGGAGTAATTTAACGACTGCGATGGCTAGACAGCAGCGCATTGGCGAGGCACAACCCATATAGTTGAAATTATTTCAAGGAATCGTAGGTTATGGAACATTGCTAAAACTATGTCTTCGTTGACCTCTTTTGCACTTGTGTCAATAGAAGGTAGAGTATCGGATAGCATATCACATTTGAATCACGGAACTAAGGGTTTACCACAACCAGAGTATACGGACGAGGCATAATTCTCCGTAAAATGACTTCAGATGTGATTACAAGTTTATGATACTATAGAGGATAGGAAAATGCCCTGTATGTCCCATAAAATCCAAAGCCAATACTAGTAAAAGTTCTGTAAGTTGGGTAACATGTATCCCAACCTAGCATTCCGTGGTCCTTGTAATCTATTAACGAGGTAATTGACTGACACTAATATGTTTACCTAGAATATAGAATTTAGAGGTCTATAACCCATTAGTCGACCAAGACCTTATGGATAAGAAGATAGTAGGATGACTGTATAAGCAAGAACACCAGGTAAGATTTTGATTCTCACAAAACTCGAACTACTTGTGCCTCCTTTAAAAAATCTCGCATGCCTGTAGTTTGACTATCTTGACCAATGCTGCTATTACAGCCTAGTTTTGCAAGCTTACTCTTTTATCGAGCTTGATTCAAGACATATGTTTATTGGGGACGCCTACTAGCATTTTGTCTAATCAGAATCGATGTACTACGGTCTGATCAACCTTAGTGCACTCGGTTCGCTCTCCCTCAGATTAACTTACGTGGATTGATGTAGATGTCTCTAGGATCTCATTTGCGACTGCATTGACAATTCCTCTTGAATTATACATTCATCTTTGAATCCCGTAATTGTATTTAGTGGCATCTTTCTTGAACTTTTTATTGTTTTTGTCTTTCACTGATTTGGAAAGATGAAAGCTCGTAATTGATAAATAGATACAGAGTATCCCCATGACTATGATAGTTTATACACAAGTGTAGCTACTATCGACCAGCCATGTGACTAGAACCTTGCCTTGAGTTACTCGTTCTCCTCACCCTCAACAACTATTGGGACCTTCTAGCCAGCTGAATTTGAGAATGATTAGGGTTTTACCCTTAGTCAAAATACCAACCTAGAAGACTATCTATTCTCAAGAGACCAATTGTTGTGAGCCTCTAATTATTTGTTTGAAGCTTGCTTTAACTAGCAACCCTTAAGCCTTAACCCAAACTTTCCTCGAGCAAAGCCCACTGTTTAGACATGAGATGAATAGACATGCAATCATTTACCATGACTATGGTAGACACCCATCTCGAGATTGGTTTCCAATAAATATTATCCTAGTTATGTAAATTTTATTATTAAGACCTAACTAGTATTGGAACACCACAGTCACTAGCTTACCAATACCATAGCTTAAATACCCTGTCATATTATGATCTACCAGTTATCAACAGCAATACATGATCACTACAGCCCATACCACTAGAACCCTTGTCTGGCAGGCTCGACACAAACAAAAATTCATGACTCAATTGTCAAAAATCTTTTCATATGATGTGCCTTAGAGTTGGATACCCCGTCGATAAACCTTGTATACTATGGACGAGTAGATCATTCTATTTTATCAACCGTGTGTCATTGTACACACTCATTTTCCATTTATTGAGGAACGATCCTTGACTTGACTTATATCTACCGTATCCCGTTACACCGTGTCATATTCTTTATTAACAAGAGTCGAGGTACAATCTCTGGACTTTGGAATTCTTCTAACCTCATTATTCCTAAAACTATGTCCTAGCTTCAAAGGTGAGTAGACTGTAAGCCTTCTAAAATTTTGGGATATACGAGGATTATCGATTGATTAGAATAATTTCTATTAGGACGATAATTAGTGCCCCATGGACTTCCACTTTCTATTTAGATCATTTTGTGTCCCCGACCGTGTTATTAATATTCGGAGCACGAGACCAGATGTTACCTCCCAATAAATTTCATATGCAATATCTAGACGAGTCCACCTTCATCTAGGTATATCATGTCCCACTCAAACACGTCCCCTTGTACTCTATTTTTATGGTACAACTTTTAGGTCAAAAGGACTAGCTATAACCTTTACCATAATACCGGTATACTTCCCAACTTCCATTAGAGACTCAACTTCGGCTTAATTCCATCGACCCAATATATGGTTGTGATCTACTCAAAGCCCACTACGCACAAGACACTAGTGTGCCACCCAATTGAGGTCTCATGTGCTACTTAAACACAAAAGTCACTGAAGGCACATTTTGGGCCTTAGGGGCCTAGCTAACCAACCTGACTGGCAACTAGCTCAACCACTTGGGTTGGAACCTATTCTAGGTTACCCTAACCTAGTAGAAATAGTTTTATCATTGAGATCTTGTCCAATCAATATAGATTGAAATCCAAGGTTCATCCCACCAACGATTGATGTCCAATAGGGAACCCATTAAGATCCAGTAAACCCATCCATACATACCACCATATTTGGACTATAAAATCAAACTATTTGAAATAGGTCCCTATATCTATGTAGTCTCTACCTCTTAGAATGTGAAGTCATTCGTAACCCTTATTCCATCTACCTGGAAGTCATGATACGATCTTGTATTGCATTTATATCCCTTGCTCGTGTGTTTAAATAACCACGAAAAGATCACAAGCTTGAATTCTCAAATTCCATTCTATTATAGAACGTTGTTTAAAATTTCGAGAACGGAATTTTCGTATTGCATGGATTGCAAGACCCTCTAAGAAACGAAGGATTCTTCGATTTAGCAAATGACTAGACTAGAGTAGCCCTATCTAGCAAATAAGTCAATGGTTCATAAACTTTCTTTCTATCTGCATCATTGGATACACTCTACCGCTCTTGAAACTTTATATTTGCTCTCGATTATTCTTCCTTATCTTTCTTCCGTCCTTCCTATTTCGGAGCGACGAATGGTCATGCTTATTAGAATTTATCAATATTTCTTAGCTACTTGTGTAATTTATTGCTCGTTAAACTTTGGATTGCTTGATATAGGAGAGGATTATAGATGCCATATACAGTAGATATCTATTGGTAGAAATTTGAGCAATTAGTTGGAAGATTATAAATTTTTAGTGACAGAACATTTGATGGAGTAGTGTGACCAAAGGTGGGTAGAAGTCCTCAAGTATTCGGAGTTATAAAATGGCTAGAGAAGGTTATAAAATATTTTGAGGAATTAAATTAAGGAGATTAAGGTAATAGTAGACTTTGAATTTTAAGGAATAGTTATGAATTAGAATTTTGAGGACGTAATTATTTTTAAGGTGGGTAGATTTGTAGCTCCCCTTTCCGGAAATTTTGAAATATTATTATTATTATTTACTTTATTAAAATAGTGATTTTAGATTTTTATAAATAATTAATTAGTTAATTATTACGGTAGATAATTTTAATTATGGTTAGGAATTTGAGGACAAGGTGACTAGAAATCATGGCACGGATAGTGCAGTGACGTGCTTTGACTAGTGTATTAGCCCTGGTAGGAAAGGCCAAGCCATAGTGTCCTAACTAGGAAAACCAGACCAAGTTGTGACATGACCATTATAAATAGTTTAATTATTCTTTATTAATATTATTTGACGTTTAAGTGACCCGGTTGTACCAAACTGGTCCGGACTTGACCCGAACCAAACCCGGGCCTATGTAATATGGTAGAGTGACCAAAGATGTTCACGAAAATAGATGCGTTGTATGAATGTGCGTACTTCGTAATTTATGAAGTGGTCTAGTATATTACATACATATACATATATATATATATATATATATATATATATATATATATATATATATATTAATTGCCATATAAAAATCAATAATGTTTTTTGATAATTATAGTGAATATTTCCTTAAACATGTATTTTGGGATTTTGGGATTTATGTAGGCTATATAGGTATATACATGTGCATATATATGATTATATTCCTGATATAAAATTTAGGCTTTATATAAATATATATGTATAATTATCTAAGTTCATTTAGTATATAGCCTATTATATAAATTAAGATTCCAATATTGTAATTAAGGATTATAATTGTAATATTTAATTGTTATATTGTGATGTACAATTTATACGCATATATATATATATATATATATATATATATATATATATATATATATATATATATATATATATATACATTAGGCTAATAAGAAAGGAAAAGAGTTTGAAACAAAAAGAGCAGCAAGACCCAGCCCGAGCAAACCCGGCCCAACTATCCCCCAAACGCCGAGCGCACCCGACCTTCCCCGACTCTGTTTCACGACAGAATACTATATATCGAGAGTAAGAGAAGGCAAAACAAAATCCTAGCCGCGCCACCGAACCCAACCACCATGGACGACCCTCCCCAGTGTAATGCCCCGCCGCATCGGTGCATTACGATGAGTCGTTGACTCGATGAGTTTGCGTTGACCCGATGAAGTATCGATGCGAATCGATGCGAGAGTTACGTTAGCCAAAGGTAAGCTTTGAGTCGGTTAGAATCTATGAATCGAATCGATGCAAAGGATAAGTCTGTTTGAGCAAGTGCTAATGTTAGTTGATCTGGTGTGCAGGCTATGCCTTTATGCTGGATTACGGGTCGTGGTATAGGCGTGATAGGCCAAATCAACCGAGTAGCTCAAAGGAATGGCTAAGTCCGGGAGTTAGCTATGCGATCGAGTTATGGAAGTGAGCCGCTTCAACTCAGCGAATCGACAAGGCGTATCAGCTTAAGGTGGGCGGGTTCTTGACTCTCTCTCCCTATTCCTTCACATCTAATAAATATTATGCTTGCGTAAGATGCTATCGAGTTAGCGAGCGTGGCTCGACGAGTAAGTGTCTAAGTATGTGTCGAACATTAAGATAGAACATTGAACAATCGAACAATTGAAGCGACGTGCATCGAGTGCACGAGTCGCAGTAGGACAATGATGGTAGAACATTGAAAGATGATAATGAGGTGTGCATCACGTGCACGCCTCCGAGAATATTAAACTCTAGGCGTAGAATATTGATTACGGTGCTGAGCGTGCCCTCGGGCACTTATGATACGAAATGACTATGTGATTACGGAACTAGGTATGAGAATAACTTACGAATGGTACGCGTTGAATACAAGTACGAGATGTCTAAGCCGTTGGACGTCGTGCATCAATATGGATGTGTTGGGGCATAACGTCGACGGAGCTCCCTATATAAATGGTGGATTATGTTTATGAGACGCGAATATGTTTATGGCACGGGAAACCGTTTATAGCACGGGAAACCGTTTATGGATCGAAACTATGTTTATGAAATGGAGGATTTGGTTGAATGCTATGTGTGTGTTTGCTATGGCGCGTATTGCATGGTCAATGGACTCGGATGGCCCGTGCACGGGTACGGCTTCCCTCGAACGGTTACGTCGGGACGCCGGGACCGTTCGACCTAGGAGGGAATTATGTGTGGTATTATGGTGCACAACATTCGGACGGATTGCGACCGTCCAGTGCTGTGATAAGCTATTATCATCCTCATTTCCCGTATTTCCCGTATTTCATATTTATACTCGTATCTGGATTTTGGCATGTATTTTTATTTTTCTCAACTTGTAGGATTTCGGTATTTCTCGTATTTGGGTTTTGGCTTGGCTCAGTTTTATTGGGTTGGTTCGGTTTGGTTTATGTATTGGAGCACCTTAGCTTATGCTACCCCTCATCCCCACCGCAACTCCCCCTCTTTATATCCCCACCTACCACTCTCTCTCCTCATAACTATCATTAATTTCCTTCTTCTTCTTCTTCTCCTTCCTCTACACAACTCTCCCAACCCTAGACAAGTGCACCTTGCCACTACATGAGAACCCTCTTTTCCTTGTCTATTTGATAGATTAGGACATGGTGATCAATGTTAGAACTTGGGTTTTTGTGATTTGGAGCCTCCATTATTGTAGATCTAAGTTATTTCTATTTTGGATTTTGTATGGTTTGAGCTACTTAAGTTGGATTTTATGGGTTTTTGATGTTTCCATGTGGAAGAGCATTCAATTCCACCCTGGTTAGAACTTTGAAAATCTGGATTTGGAGTTCGGATAGCCAAGTTATGAGGTTTTGAAGTTTTGGAGCCATTGGAGCTTCTTCTCAGCCATGGAGAAGAAGACCCAGACCCTGCGTGCGTGTTTTTACACGTACGCAGCTCTCAGCGTGCGTGACTTTTCACGCAGCTGCTTCCTTGAGCGTGCGTGACTTTTCACGCAGTTGCTTCCTTGAGCGTGCGTGACTTTTCACGCAGCTGCTTCCTTGAGCGTGCGTGACTTTTCACGCAGCTGCTTCCTTGAGCGTGCGTGACTTTTCAAGCAGCTGCTCCCTTGAGCGTGCGTGACTTTCATGCAGCTGCTCCCTTGAGCGTGCGTGACTTTTCATGCAGCTGCTCCCTGTAGCGTACGTGACTTTCACGTATGCTGCTTCCCTTGAGCGTGCGTGACTTTTCATGCAGCTGCTCCCTGTAGCGTGCGTGACTTTCACGTATGCTGCTTCCCTCAGCGTGCGTGACTTTCACGTACCCTGCTCCCTGTAGCGTGCAGTGACTTTCATGTGCACTGCTCCCTTCAGCGTGCGTGACTTTTTCGTACGCTGCTCCCCTGACCCCCTTGCTTAACCCATTGGCTCTTGGAGTTGGTCTTATTTCTTTAAGCTTGGCTTTTCTATAGTCCTGTATATTGATATTTTATTAGATATTTTACGCCCATTTTATATCCTTACGCCTTTTGTCATGAACTTGATTTTACTTAATATGTTTGGAATGACTATTGTACATGGCATGGTATGACAAGGAACTAGCATGACACGACAGTGACCCGTAGTGGTGCACTCCTGACATGACCAACCTGACATGATAGCGGCCCGTCGTGGCGCACTCCCGACAAGTACCCTGACATGATTTATCTTAATAACTTAACTTGACCTGCCTTGACACCGTGGGTGGTTCTTTCTTGCTTGCTTGTTAATCCACTTGTCCTGTCTTGCATCATGTCTAGGATGGGACTCCTGAGTACCACGGTCATGAGCTCCTACTAAAATGGATTAAGGTTAATAACTAGAATAACACAGTAGTCATGAAGAGATGACACAGCTAAAGGCAATCCCGTTACCTGGGCGCTCTTGGGATCTGTAGCCTACCGTCGAGTAGGGCACATTTCCAGCACACCGACGCGTGTTGCACCCTCTAAGTCACCTAAGGGTACATTTGTCCTCGGGCGATGTACCCTCCTGAATTCAACCCTAATCTTTCGTCCTGGGTAGCCTGGATGGTCTGCAGGGCTTGTGGCTGTGGAACAATCTCACTGCATCTTGTTAGTAATTAGGCATGTGATAACCCTAGTTAGTTAAAGTAGTAAGCCGTAGTATCTGCTTGGCCGTGATTGATTGAATGAGGTATAACCAGTTTAGCCTATGTCTTGATCCAGTATAAGATTGCTCCATGTCTTGATTTCTTGCATTATTATCTTGCCGATAAATGGTGGGAAACCAAGTTCTGTTCAGATGAAGGGTTACAACCCTGGTCCTTGTTTGGTTTACGGGTTGTAACCTGGCTATCGGAATAGCTCCATGGTTATCTCGTCGTATATCATCCTGACATGTTTTCGTAATTCTAGTTTTAATATTAGATTTTCTTGTGCTGATTGATGGCTTTTGTTCTTATTTCGTGGCCCCCTTGTGGCACTTGCTCTTTCTGGGGTTGACCCAGCTGGTTTTGTGTGGCCAGATTTCGGAGCAGCTCCCGAGGATCTACCAAGCTTCCTAGCCCGATGGTGGCGACTAGAAGGAACCCGGGCTACGAGTGGGTTTTCTATTTTGTTTCGCTCACTCTATTGTAAATTTATTCTTTTGAGGCGTTTAGTCGACGAGCACCTGTTAGCTCGATGCACTTTTACTTACTGTCTGCCTACGGGCTGTAAACATGATTAACAAATCCTAGGGTTGATCATGTATGACTTAAACTCTTGCTAGTCCTAACATTTTGTACGACTAGCTCCATGATCAGCTGATATGTAATATTTGGGACGCCTTTTATTGTATATTTAATGATCATACTATCTTGTAATTATATTATTTGCTTGAGATTGAGACAATAGGCTTGACCTTAAGAGACTGTTGGCTTGTAGTAAACCCTCATATCTAGACAGCCGTGACCGTATAGTTGAGATGTATTCTATTTCAATATACGTAGCTGGCTGTGTCTGCCCCCGCTCTCCAGTATTCTGGTTCTGGGGCGTGACACGGTTTAAGTGGTGGCCCATGCAGGTCTTGTCAATCAAGAAATGTAAGGGTTTACCGAATAGATGTCTCAATCAGTATTCGTCCTTGATCTCTGCACGTATTTTCAAATTCCTAAAATTCTTGCCCTGATTACATGCTTGTATCGTTGATCTATCCTGGTCCTTCCTTATTGTTTTCCAGTGTCGTCTTCCTCAGCGGCACTGTACCTAACCCTGCCAATCAGCGAGGAGGAGCACCTCTCGTGGACCAGCAGCAACCTGGAGATCAAGCCCAGTATTCCGGGGTAGCCTCCAGAGTTGTGCCTACTGGAGGAGAGTCACAAGTTCGGCCCGTCCAGCCCGCAGAGCCAGATGATGGTACCTTAGTAGGCCTCATCAGAACCTTGATAGCTTCCCAGGATCGTCGAAGCGACGCCCTGCACCAGACAGTTCAAGATGCTTTGACCCGAGGCGGACATCCAGGAAACCAGGCAGCGAACAACTTCAAGCCATTGAACCCTCCGTTCTTCGACGACAGCGAGGATGCGGTTGCCGCGGATGCATGGCTTCAGGATACCGAGGTGATTCTGGAAGCAGCTAGGACACCCGAGAATAAGAAGGTGGCGGTGGTACGCCTGCAGTTATTGGATTTGGCTCGCAGTTGGTGGGCGGCGCAAGCCATGGGATTAGTGGCACCCATTGCTTCGACAGTGTCTAGAGAGAGATTCCAGACGAAGTACTTTGATGCTGTGGCTCGGTACGACCTGCAGACCAGATTTACCAACTTGAAGCAAGGAGGCAGAACAGTCGACAGTTATGCATCGGAGTTTTCTAGACTCAGTAGGTTTGCCCCCACCTTGGTGGCGACCGAGTTTGATAGGGCCCAGCGGTTCCAGCAGGGACTGCATTTAGAGATCTTGTTGGCGGTTGAGCAGTTCGAGCACCAGACGTTCGATGCAGTCTTGAGAGCAGCTAGGAGGCATGAGTACACCTCCCAGAGGATCGTGGATAGGACCGGAGGTAGGAAGCGGTCCCACAGTCAGATGCACCAATCGTCAGCTCCAGTCCCGACAGCTAGGGGATTGACCATTGGAACTCCGAGGCGGGCGGCCTCAGTAACGTCGGTTCAGCATTCGACCCCGACGTGCCCGCAGAAGCAGAAGCAGACTTCCGCGATAGGATGTTCTCATTGCGGTAAGCCAGGGCATGTGGTGGCAGATTGTCGTAGGGCGCAAGGATTGTGCCTGGCTTGTGGAGCAGCAGATCATAGGATAGGGGCTTACCCGAATAGGGGTGGTTCGTCAGCATCCAACCCTTCTAGCTCTTCGGTGAGAGGACCGGCCCCAGCACCAGTTCAGCAGTAGCAGTATCAGTCTTCGAGGTCCTTGCCGCCTCAGTCTCAGGCATTCCAGCAGCAGCACCCCCAGCAGTATGCGCAAGCCCAAGCTCAGACCCAGAATAGGCAGAGAGGTTTCCAGCAGAGGGGACCAGCAGCTAGAGGACAAGGTCAGGCCATGATGATGGCTATAGAAGAAGAAGTTGCACCAGGTGAGGTAGTGGCAGGTACTATTCTCGTCAACTCCTTTCCAGCTTCGGTATTGTTTGATTCTGGTGCATCGCATTCATTCATGTCTGCACGATTCACGACACGGATAGGATTGGAGCCTGAGTCATTATCAGTGAGGCTCAATATACTTACTGGTAATGGTCTTGTGGGGGTAGATCGAGTGTTTTCCTCGTGTCGGATCGTAGTTAGCGGTAGGGAGTTCCCCGCTAGATTCATAGAGTTTCCTATGGCAGACTATGATGTAGTCCTAGGCATGGATTTGTTGAGGAACCAGTATGCTAGAATAGACTGCCATATTGGCAGAGTTGTCTTTAGTATCACCGGCGAGCCAGAGTTTCGTTTTCCAGAGGCGCAGTGGAGCCATCTTCCCAAGTGTTGCGGATGGCAGTAGCAGCAGTGCAGTTACCCCGGATAGTTGAAGAGTTTCCAATGTCTTTCCAGAGGAGCTTCCAGGGATGCCGCCGGAGCGGGAGATTGAGTTCACTATAGACTTGATTCTCGGGACAGCACCAGTATCAGAGCGAGTCTACAGAATGGCGCCTTCAGAATTGGAGATTTTGTACAAGATGATTGAAGAACTGAGGACCAAGGGATTCATTCGTGTAAGTAGATCACCTTGGGGAGCCCCGATGCTTCTTGTGAAAAAGAAGGATGGTACGTCCAGGCTATGTGTTGATTATCGTACCTTGAATTCGGTGACAATCAAGAACAGATACCCTCTTCTGAGGATAGATGACTTGTTTGATCAGCTCAGAGGGGCTTCAGTGTTCTCGAAGATCGACTTGCGGTCAGGATACCACCAGATCAGAGTCAGAGAGCAGGACATCCCGAAGACAGCATTCAGATCGAGGTATGGACATTGGGAGTTCCTTGTTATGCCCTTTGGAGCGACCAATGCGCCGGCCGTATTCATGGACCTCATGAATCACATTTTTATGCCTTACTTGGATCAATTTGTGATCGTATTCCTAGATGATATCCTGGTCTACAACAAGAGTGAAGCAGAGTATGAACAACATCTCAGAGTCGTCTTTCAGACGCTTAGGAAGCATCAGTTATACGCCAAGTTCAGTAAATGCGAGTTCTGGCTCGATCGCATATCATACTTGGGTCACATCATTACCCGAGGAGGAGTGGAAGTGGATCTCCAGAAGATTGTGGCTATCGAGTCATGGCCGGTACCCAGCTCAGTGGCAGAGGTTCGCAGCTTCCTTGGATTGGCCGGCTACTACCGGCGGTTCGTTTCAGATTTCGTAAGGATTTCAGCGCCGATGTCCCAGTTGACCCACAAGGATGTGCCATTTGTTTGGACAGCAGAGTATCAGGAAACATTTGAGAAGTTGAAGCGAGGTTTGATAACGGCTCCCATTCTCACCCTCCCAGATGGGACCGGAGGATTCACAGTTTATTACGACGCTTCAGGCAGAGGATTGGGATGTGTCTTTATGCAGCATGGGAAGGTAATATCTTATGCGTCACGCCAACTTCATGATCATGAGAAGAATTACCCAACCCACGACTTGGAATTGGCGGCGGTAGTGTTTGCTTTGAAGTTGTGGAGACACTACTTGTACGGAGATAGAGTGGAGATCTTTACTGATCATAAGAGCCTGAAGTATGTTTTCACCCAGAAGGACCTTAATATGCGGCAGAGAAGATGGCTCGAGCTATTAGGTGGATTATGATATGGATTTACAGTATCATCCCGGGAAGGCCAACGTTGTAGCAGATGCATTGAGCAGGAGAGTCGGAGTTTATTTCTTGACGGCGCAACCAGAATTATTGACAGATCTTCAGAAGATAGGAATTGAAGTGGTTCTTCCTACCAGTATGGCATTGATGGCCAGTCTACAAGGTTCAGTCCAGCATAGTTGAGAGGATCCGGATGGCACAGTCAGCAGATTCCAAGCTTCAGCGACTCAGAGCAGAGTGTGAAGCAGGAAGAAGACCAGAGTTATGTATCCTATGAAGACGGTACCCTTCGGCACGGCACTCGTCTTTGTGTACCTAGTGGAGATATCAGACAGGAAGTCATGGCAGAAGCCTACAGTTCACAGTATTCTATTCATCCGGGTGGTACGAAGATGTACCGTAATATTCGTCAGCATTTTTGGTAGAATGGCATGAAGAGGGAGATAGCCCGGTTTGTCTCTCGGTATTTGGTTTGCCAACAGGTTAAAGCTGAACATCAGAGGCCCGCTGGACTTCTTCAACCCTTACCGATCCCAGAATGGAAATGTGAACATATAACCATGGATTTCGTGACCGGATTGCCCAGATCTCCGGCCGGCAGAGATGCTATTTGGGTGATTGTGGACAGGCTTACCAAGGTGGCACACTTTCTCCATTCAGAGTTGGACAGTCGACGGCGCAGCTAGCAGAGATGTACCTCAGGCAGGATCGTCAGGCTTCACGGTGTGCCAGTCAGCATCACCTCAGACAGGGATTCAAGATTCACTATCACACTTTTGGCGCAGCTTGACAGAAGAGTTTGGGGACTCGCCTTCAGTTCAGCTCAGCTTATCAGCCCGCAGACGGATGGACAATCAGAGCGCACAATCCAAACTCTTGAAGATATGTTGAGATCCTGTACCCTTGACTTCGGTGGTTCATGGGAGAATCATCTGCACCTGGTGGAATTCTCGTACAACAACAGTTATCAGGCCAGTATCCAGATGGCACCCTTCGAGGCTCTTTATGGCAGGAAGTACAGATCTCCGCTAGCATGGGACGATGTCGGGGAGAGGCATATGCTCGGACCCGAATTGATTTATCAGATAATTGAAGTGGTCAGGAAGGTCAGAGATCACCTTCGAGTTGCCCAGGACCGTCAGTGCCATTGGGCCAATGCTCATCGGCGTCCCTTAGAATTTGCTGTCGGCGACCATGTATTCCTTAGGATCTCGCCTAACCGCGATGTCATTCGCTTCGGCGTGCGGAGAAAGCTTAGTCCTAGGTATATAGGGCCGTTCGATATTCTAGAGCGAGTAGGAGATATATCCTATCGTCTCGCTCTTACGCCGTCGCTAAGTGAGGTACATGATGTATTCCATGTGTCCCAATTACGACGGTATATTCCGGACCCGAGCCACATCCTAGACCATTCGGAATTGGTTGTTGGTACCAACCTTTCATATGAGGAGAGGCCCGTGTCTATATTGGACCGGAGGGAAGACACTCAAGAACAAGACTATTAAATTAGTTCGCGTTGCTTGGGGTCATCACTCTCTAGGTGAGTCAACGTGGGAGCGTGAGGACGACATCCGATCGCGATATCCCTACCTGTTTGACTCGTGAGGTATAATGTCTTTCTTATGCCTTACATTTTCCCTTCCTTGCTTGCATTGTATGATTGTATGATTGGACTGCTTAGTGTAGCTTGCCTGTGCTTAGTGTAGCTTGTCGTGGCAATCTCTAGCTCCTTGATTAAATTTAGGACGGAATTCTTTTAAGGTGGGTAGAGTTGTCACCCTCATTTCCCGTATTTCC